>OY482673.1:45003019-45051041 GCA_960531455.1 Urophora cardui
ATTTGAGAGTAGCAAACTAGCCACTCACAGGCCGAATACAGTTTCATATTTGTCTGCGGTCTTTTGGATTTATTATAAAGCAAAGAGTTTCCAAAATAGCAGACAATTTTATAGAGTTTTACGTTCTTCGGTTATTTTTCTACTGTTTGTTCTTCAGATAATAGTCTACGTTAAGTTACTTGAACCAATTCGTAATCTTCCTTGCTAGTCCTTGATTCTGCTTATATAAACCAATCAAGAGAAGGTCCTTCTGCGATATGCTTCAAAAGAAGAAGATATATACTCGCATATATCTACATATATTTATTTTATAATTTTAATTACTTCCAAGTGTAGCGCTTAGAAGAAGACTATTGCTCCTTTGTATCCCACAAGCATACTTCACAACAAATTTTCCTTCACTGTCTGCTACGTACCATACTCCCTACAAATTGAATTCAATTCAGATGGCTTGCCCCTTTTAGCTGCAAATCGTTTATTTACCGCTTGACCTGCCATATACATAAATGTAGCATCTTCTATATTTTCTGTTTTTCTTTATTCGAAATAAAATTCAAATAACTCAAGCAACAATAAAATTGAGTTAAGTAAAGTTAAAAATGTGCTGTGGTTATGCTATGTCCTCGAAGAATGGCAGGCACCAGCCTGATTTGCTGTAGTAAAAGTGAGTATGAGCAAGTACTGTGAAGCCACTACAAGCAATAAACAAGATTGAGAAGTTTTGTGCAAAAGAGAAATGCAAAATATGCAACTTGTCGTTCCTTCCTCGGTGCGGTCTGGCCTGGCAGTGCAGAAAAAAAATTATCAAAAGACAATATTGTGTGCTGAGCAGTAACATTCTCTATTGCATTTAAATAAGCCAAGTAAAAGTTACAAAGCAAGATGCTTTTGTACATAATAAATAATGCAAAAAGTTGCTGAAGTAAGCAGGAAGACTAAGTGGAGGGCTTAAGGAAAAGGCAACGTAGTAGGCATGTGTAGCTACATAAGTGAATGTTTTTTTTTTAAACATATTTCCAAAATATATTGATGTAGAATATTGCATTTTTACTTCACAGGACAAGTTAGTTCAAAAGGAACTGAAGCTTAGAATAAGAATTGAAATAAAAAGTTGAAAAAAATCGAAATTTAAATCCGAATTCTACGAAAAAAAAAATTAAAAATTTCAAAGTAAATGTTCTTAAACAATTTAAAATAAAGAATTTTGAAATAAAAAAATTTAGAAATTGAAATTCGAAAACTAAATTCGAAAAATTAAGATTTTCTTCAACAATAAACTCGAAATGAAAAAATTTTTAAATCAATAAATTTTAAATAAAAATTTTCGAAACTGAAATAAAAGGTTCAAAAACGTAAAAACTCAATTCGAATCTGAAATTTCAAATGATTCGAATTAAAATATTTCTAAAATTCGATTTTTAAAATTTCAAAACCAAAAGTACCACAATAAAAAGCTTGTAAAAAGTTCGAAGCTTAAAAGTTCAAAACCCAAGTTTCAAAATAACGAATTTTAAAATAAAAATGTTCGAAACTGAATTAAAAATTTCGAAAACGAACATTTTTTTTCAAAATACAAGTCGAAACCAAAACTTTTGAAAACAAAAAAACTCAATCGAATCTTAAAAAATAATTTCTAAAATAAAATTCAAAGAGCAATTAATTCAAAACCAACTAAAGCTTAGAATAAGAATTTAAACCAAAAATTTAAAAAACGAAAATAAGCGAGACTGAAACTTTAATTCTAAGAACAAAATTTGAGAAATTTCCAAGTAATAAACTATTTTTTTAATTTTGAAATAAAAAATTTTGCAATCGTAAAGCACATATGACACTACATTTTTTTTCTGGTATTCTACCAGGTTTTTGTGTGAAGGAGATGGTCAAATACAGTTTTGCGTTGGTGCAAGCAAGCAAGCTATATTGAAAAAAAAAAAACACTAACGTTAATGTTGAAAATGAAAAAGGCAAAAGTGGGGAAAATCCAACAGCTTGCACAGAGTCTCAATGGCCGAGTGTGTTTATGCGTTGGGTCATTGCGGCTGAAGATGGAATGGACTCGGGTTCAATCCCCGGTGCATCCACTTCCGAAAAGAGTGCTGATGATCGAAAATGGTTTTTCGTGAAATAGCTATACACTCAACCTTCGCTGTAAATAGTTGTTGAATTTTTTTCCACTTACCCCAACAATTAAAAATTGAATTAAAATAAAAAAAAAAAAACAATTGGTGCTAAGCACTAAAAACTCTTTCAAGTAAAATTGTTAACGTTGTTTGGTATATACATAAAATAAATACCAACAACAATGTTCATTGCGAACTGCCCACAACAAAAATTCAGCACGTTTGTGGAGAATATATGCAAAAGCATATACACACTAACGTTAATGTTGAAAATGAAAAAGGCAAAAGTGGGGAAAATCCAACAGCTTGCACAGAGTCTCAATTGACCGAGTGTGTTTATGCGTTGGGTCATTGCGGCTGAAGATGGAATGTACTCGGGTTCAATCCCCGGTGCATCCACTTCCGAAAAGAGGGCTGATGATCGAAAATGGTTTTTCGTGAAATAGCTATACACTCAACCTTCGCTGTAAATAGTTGTTGAATTTTTTTCCACTTGCCCCAACAATTATATATTGAAAAAAACCAAACAAAATACCATCTAGGCGGTTAAAAACCGAGCCAGCTTGTATTTCGGTAGGTTTTTTGGCATTCGGCCATTTTTTCTGACAATTGTTTCAATTTGACAACTAGAAAATAAATTATATTTAAAATAAAAAATATATGGAAATACAAATTATTAATTTGCCACTTGTAAGCTTCTGCTATGGCCGTAAGGGTAAAGAAGAAGTCCGGAAGAAAAATTATATTGCGTACTGGCTTCCCTTTATAACACATCTATCCTGCCCTTAGAGTTTCATAACTTTTTTATTTCAGTAATTTAAATTCAAATTTCTAAAAAAATTAATTTTTGAAATAAATATTTTTTTCATTTAGTTTGAAGTTTAATGTTAATCAAATTGTTTGTCTCTTTTCAACCTACAGAAGAATTGTTTTTGTATTTTGACTTTCGGTGGGTTTTCCAAACCAAAAAAACCAAGAAAAAAATGTAGTGTCATATAGGCATAAGTAATTGAAATTCGAGAACTGAATTGAAAAACGAAGATTTTCTTCGACAATAAAATTCGTAAGGAAAGTTTCAAAATTAATAAGTTTAAAATATAAATGTGGAAAGCGGAAAAACTCAATTTAATTCTTAACCTCAAAAGTTTCGAGATAAAATTTCTGAAAAAATTCGGTTTTTAAAATTTCAAAATTCAAAAAAAAAAAATCCTAAAAAGCTCGAAAGCTTATACATAATTTGAAAACAGTTAGCTTCAAAATCACGAACTTTAAGACCAAAATTTTCGAAACTGAAATCAGGATTTCGAAAACGAACATTTTTTTTCCAAAATATTATTCGAACCTAGAGATTTCGAAAACGAAATAAATCAATTTGAATCTTAAAACTTCAAAAGTTTCGAACTAAGGCGTTTCTAAAATATAATGCGATTTTGTAAATTTCGAAATCTAAAGTTAAAAAAAAACGTTTCTAAAAAGTTTGGAACTGAAATTAAAATTTCGAAAGCGAATATATTTTTGTAAATACATTTTGAAATTTAAAGTTTCAAATTCAAAAACTTCAAGACCAAAAATTTCGAAGCCGCTGAAATGAAATTTTATAATCTCCTAACCGACACTTGCCAAAAATTAGAATTAAATTACTGACGCCCAGCTCTACGACTTCAGAGTTCAAAAGGACATTGGATGGAAATATAGAATTTCCCGACTTTCATAACGACCAAATTTCTGGTACGGTTCGATAAAACTGGTTCTCAAGAGTTAAAATTTGGTAAACTCATTTTTAGCACAAGCGCTTATGAAAGATTTACTTAGGCGGTTGTGAAGTTTAAACGACGATATGCATAGAATCCCCTAGCACAAGAAATATCCGTAGTTATAATTTTAGTGGTAAAGTATAAATGGGAGCAACTAACCTTAGAGTATTTCTTTAGTTTTTAATCGCAGAGGATTTATGTTGTGCAAATGCGTTTTTCTTTTCTTCTTTTATTTATTTATTTAATCAAAGCACGATTATCTCAGAAATTTGAGTAGAAAATATTTATTTTCATTGTTCATTTTCTACTTGTTACTGCCTCCGTGAATGTGTGTGTTTGTTTATTTATTCACTTACTTTCAAGCCAAGAATGAATTTCATAAAATACTTTTAATGCCTTAATCACTTCCCGCACACAAACCCACACTGCACTACAAACGTAAGAAATTTCTAGCATCGGCATTTGAGAAATACCTACGTACTCGTATTACATTTGTGGTTATGCGAGATAAGATTTATTACATTTGCCTATAGAAAATACTGGACAATTGGACTGTACTCATATGCACATATGTATGTATGTATGTTGATTTAAGTAAAGCTTATGTAGACATATGATTGTTGCCTCTACATATAATATATTTACAGCATAGAGTAGTTATATCTTATAATGCCATATGTGCATATATGTCCATATGCGGCACAAAACGCTGAAGGGAATTCGTAAAGTGTTTTTGTCTGTGAGCAACATGTCATGTTCTTGACAAGGGAACGCACATGAGGCGCCTAAATTGAACAGTAATATGGCTGCCGTCCCTTAGGCGAACACCATTTATAAACATATATACCTACATACATACATATGTAAATAACTAAATATGTACACTTATAAAGTAAAGTACAAACAAGTCGAAGTTATTTATGTAAACACGAAGGCTAAACATATTTACCAATTGAGAATATTCCAACATCTGCGTTAATTGTTTGTGCGACTATGATAAGAAAAGGGAATACTAGGATAGTGTGCTGTGTTGCGAATCTGTAATATCAAGCAGAATTAATTATTAAGAAATGTTTTTGTGGTGCAAAACTATAGTAACAAATCTGTGCTCGCAAGTCATAACGACCTAACTCGAGATAGGAAACGTGCATTTAAAAAATTTTTGCTTGCAATTTTTATAAGCAAAGCTTCATCAAAGGGAAATATCTCAAGTATATCTCTTTGATAAATGATTTGAAGTTTTATAGTCGAGAATGGTTTCATAAATGTGTTTGGTTTTGTAGCCAAAAATCGGCCGCAAATAAAATAATAATTTTTTATGTCGAGTTAGGTCATTATGACTTGTGACCACAGAAATATTAATTTCTTAGCGAACGTTCCTTTGATCGTGATTGATTTTCAATGTGTATTTCTGAAAAAAAAAAAAAAGACAGCTTCTATATGGAGAGTCTAAGGAAAGCCTCATCTTACTTGCTCTAAACGTGATTTCGGGGTATAATTTTAGGTACATACTTACATTTATGCACACCTAGACAAATATGTATGTACAAAATATTCAGGTATGCTAAAAATTGTTCGACTGTGCCTATTTGTAGCAAAGCTAAAGGAACAGCTGCTACCTGATAGATGTGAAATTAGCATGAGTAAGTGGCAACGAACAGCAGTAAATATAACTGCCTAGTAAATTCCCAAATGAAATATGAATTTGAAAATGAAATGTAATGCACGGTTGTTGTTGTTCAGAGGCAGAAATTGGAGCAGATGTTAAAACATACAAATACGAGTATATAAATATATATACTATATAACTGGATATTTGGAATTGAGGTAAGAAATTAATGAATACTAGTATCGCCGGTGCTCGAAATTCGACCATGCAATTTATTTTACAACTTTGTATTGGTACAAAAATTCTTCCTTTTCGCGGAGATAAGCAACACTTTCCAAATTCCAGTTGTACCGCAACACTGATTTGCCCTTTTGATCACGGTCCGACGCGAAATCATGGTCAAAATCAAGGCAGATCTAGGAAGGTAGGCCCGGTGTTGAGGGCTTTTAAATTAAAGCGACTCTTCAACTGTGTTTACGATATCTATTTATCTTAACTAAAGATTTTATTTATTAACTAGCTGTACCCGGCCAAGCTTTGCTTTGGCACACTTCCTATTATAGGTACTTGAAGCGAAAAACGGCACACTTTAAAATATGTTGGAAGTATTTAGAAACCGTAATTAGCTCGGGCTGCAGAGCTCAGAACAATTCATATAAGTTTAAAAAAAGTGAAGGAAAAAATTGATATTTTCAAAAGTTTGCCCTCTTCATGTTCTTATCCCATTTTTCTTCGTATTAGTCTCCAACTGCCTTTCCCTCTACTTTTCTATTTCTCTTTCCCTTTTCATTTATCTTTCCTTTCATTTCCGTTTCCTTTTTCCTTTCCCATCACATTTCCGCTTCCGTGGCCGCTGTGTTGCAGTGGGTAGAGTGCTCGCCTGCTATGCCAGATGTCTCGGGTTCAAACCACGGTTCGAGCAAAACACCAAAACAATTTTTCTAATTAGTAAAAATCCAATTATTGGGTTTTTTAAGAGCAGCGGTCACCTCTCGGCAGTGGGCGGCATACCCTCCGAGAGTATTTCTGCCATGAAAAAGCTTCTCACAAAAAATACATTCGCCGTTCTTAGCCGGCATAAAACTGTAGGTCCACCCAATTAGTAGGAAAAAACAAAAGGAGCACACCTCGAATTGGGAGAGAAGCTCGGCCATAAAACTCGTCAGAGTTATAATAGCGCCATTGTATTATTATTATTATTATCACATTTCCACTTCCTTTTCTCTACCGCTCTTCCTTACCACTCCTTTTCTCCTTTTTATTCCCCCCTCTTATTCCTTCTCTAATTCCCGTCTTACTGTCTCTCTCCCATCCTCTTCATTCCATTTTTATTATATTCTCCCTCTCCTTTCCGACCCTTTGCCTTTGCCTTTGCCTTTCCCAGTCTCATTACTCTTCCCCTTTCTCTAGGGAACTGGGTTTAGCATAACATACCCTGCACTCCACTTCTCATTTGATACCATCATTGCTTAAAAACATTCCGTGGCGTCCGAATAGTCTCTTTTACCCATAATTGGGTATCGGGACTAAGAATCACTATGATAATATATAGCAGACCCGGTCAACACTTTCATTTTATATCAGTATTGCTCAGAAGCATCCCGGGCTAATCCGGGTCCACTTATTGACCCACATCTGGCAACTTGACGTACGAACCATAATGGGTACGGTATCTGGAGACTTGACCAAGAGATCGTAATGGGTACGGCCCTACATGAGAGTCCGCGCAACACCTTTCATTTGGTACCAATATCCCTAAGATATATCCCGGTGTTATCCGGGTCTACATATTGACCCATACCTAGGGATCCCACCTAGGACTCGTCATGCGCCGTGATTAAATAACAATATCGCTGAGAAATTATCCGGGGCCATCCGGATCCACATTTTGACCCACATCTGGGGACCTGACCTAGGAATCATAATGAGTTCATCTCTATGTAAAAGCCCTGCCTTTCAGTTGACACCAATATCGTTCACAAATTTTCCGGGGCCATCCCGGTCCACGTTTTGACCCTTAGGGACCAGACCTAGGAATCATAATTAGTTCATCTCTGTGTAAAGGCCCTGCTCAGCACTTTTCATTTGGTACCAATATCCCTGAGAAATATCCCGGTGTTATCCGGGTCCGCGTGTTGACCCACACCTTAAGACCCGACCTAAGGATCGTAATGAGTTCAGTTCTATGTAAAATCCCTGCTCAAAGCCCTTCATTTGATACCAATATCACTGAGAAATTTTCCGGGGTCATCCGGTTCCACGTTTTGACCCATATTTGTGGACCCGCCTAGGCATCAAAAATAAAATAGTTCTATGTTGAAGTCCTCATCAAGACCTTCCATTGATACCAATATCGTCCAAAAATATTCGAGGGTCATCCGGGTCCTTGTTTTGACCCATATCTGGAGACCCGACCTAGGAATAACAATGAGTACTATTCTATGTAAATTCTCTGCTCAATACCTTTCATTTGATACCAATATCGCTCAGAAACAATCGAGGGTCATCCGGGTCCACGTTTTGACCCATATCTGGAGATCCGACCTAGGAATCACAATGAGTACTATTCTATGTAAATTCTCAGCTCAATACCTTTCATTTGATACCAATATCGCTCGGAAACATTCGAGGGTCATCCGGGTCCTTGTTTTGACCCATATCTGGAGACCCGACCTAGGAATAACAATGAGTACTATTCTATGTAAATTCTCTGCTCAATACCTTTCATTTGATACCAATATCGCTCAGAAACATTCGAGGGTCATCCGGGTTCACGTTTTGACCCATATCTGGAGATCCGACCTAGGAATCACAATGAGTACTATTCTATGTAAATTCTCAGCTCAATACCTTTCATTTGATACCAATATCGCTCGGAAACATTCGAGGGTCATCCGGGTCCTTGTTTTGACCCATATCTGGAGACCCGACCTAGGAATAACAATGAGTACTATTCTATGTAAATTCTCTGCTCAATACCTTTCATTTGATACCAATATCGCTCAGAAACATTCGAGGGTCATCCGGGTCCACGTTTTGGCCCATATCTGGAGACCCGACCTAGGAATCAAAATGGGTACTATTCTATGTAAATTCTCTGCGCAATACCTTTCATTTGATACCAATATCGCTCGGAAACATTCGAGGGTCATCCGGGTCCTTGTTTTGACCCATATCTGGAGACCCGACCTAGGAATAACAATGAGTACTATTCTATGTAAATTCTCTGCTCAATACCTTTCATTTGATACCAATATCGCTCAGAAACATTCGAGGGTCATCCGGGTCCACGTTTTGGCCCATATCTGGAGACCCGACCTAGGAATCAAAATGAGTACTATTCTATGTAAATTCTCTGCTCAATACCTTTCATTTGATACCAATATCGTCGAAAAATATTCAGGGGAAAGCCGGATCCACGTTTTGACCTTTTGACCTATATCTCGGGAACCGACTTCCGGATTTGAAAAAAATATGTATATAAACCATCTAGGGCAAGGTACTAAGTTTATGTGTAAATTTGGTCAAAATCCCTACACGCGTTTGGGCGAAAGCCGGCGACAAAGAAATGGGCTTGATTTTTATATATATATAGATTATAAGCAAATTAAATAATCTATAGAAAAAATTATATGCCTATGCACTGCTCCTCACTCATACGAACACATCCATATCAATGTTATGTGGATATGAGTATGTTAAATGTGCTAAACAGCCTGGCAATTGTTTGTATGGGAAAAATGTTAGCCTATTAATATATAGATTTGTGTGCGTATGAATTAAGGCTGTACAATTTTGGGTTGAGAAGTCATAAATATTTTTTATATACATACATATCCTCGAAAGTATTGTGTAGGGAGTGGTATTTTTTTAGAAGTTATGCTATTAAAATGATATATGTACATATCAAAATTATTTACCTATTTATTTCTTTACAATTTGTTATCGAAAATGCAATTTGGCAATATTTTGTACGAAGGATGATGGCGCCACAACAGAAATTCGATACAAAGAGGTATGTAGTTACATATACAAATGACTTTAGTTATATAAGCTAGGTTTGTATGTGGACTACAACGATTTTTGGCAGCAGCTGTGAACGTATGATGATACTCTGATTGAGTGAATTACTTTCATGGAAGGTGAATTTAATATGTTTTAAAGGGCGCTGAGCAAATATGGCCTAATTGGTAGGCATGTAAAGTAAATTATAATGATGGAAATCATTTTGGAGAACGAAATGAATTAAAATGTACTATGAAAGTTATTTAGTTGTAAGTAAGGCAGTCAGATTTAAATTATACTGAAAACAAGGATAATTTCCTATTATCTATATAATCTTATGTTTGTACTTATTTTATTTAACCTTTAAATTGCGACGTGGTCGTAATTTTTACACCGACTTACAGTTTCTTTAAATATCTCTTTTAACTTGCCGTTCAGCAAAGTTTACTCTCTTAGTATCTTCCCATCTCGTTGTAATTATTGACCCGTTTTGTTTTTATGGAGGAAGGTGTAACATTTGACGAGAATTGATGATGGTGGTGTAAAAATTACCCCACGTCTAGGGTAACGTTAGTTTTTCTTCGAATGTAATTTTTTGAAATTTACCACTTCTCGCTTCTCTGCAGCATTTTGATGCTTTTAGAATCTACTCATGTCATCATAATTATCGATCAGTATAGTTTCCATTGTGGAAGGTCTCAAATAACGGATAAATTATGATATCGGTGTAAAAATTACTACACCTCAACGTTAACGTAACTTTTTTTTCAAAAATAATTTATTTCCATTTAAAAGTTCTCTCACTGGCAATTTGACTAACATGGATTATTAATTTTACCACTTCTGCAAATGATTATTGGAAGAAAACTTAAAAAATTCGTTTCGTGTTTCATTTTATACGCTCACGTTATTATGAAAAAAAAAAATTCAAGAAGACTGGCCTGCTTTTTCTACAAAAAAAAATTTTTTTAATAAAATTCCTATTGTATATTTAAAAATATATATTTTTTTATGAAAAACCGTCTCTGAAGTTTAAAGAAAGTTTTTGTTTTACCTTTTATCTGTAAGGTTCTCATGAGATGCTTTCGCTATTTTGAAAGAACAAGGCCTTGTGAATTATAGTAAAAACTTTGTTGATTTAAAAAATTTAATTAATTTTTTTTATCAATTTAATTTAAAAAAGGCCTGGCTTCTTTCCAATGCAAAAATTATTATAAAAAAATTTAATTTTTTATTGAGAGTTTGAAATAAAATGCGTAGAAAAAAATTTACCACCACGTCGTAAACTATGTCCAAAAATTTCACCTCGTCACTTAAAGGTTAACGAGATAATATGTTACACATACGCCATGTGCAACTTTATTTAGTAAACTCAGCTTGATTTAATAATCTATATATTAATAGGCTAACATTTTTTCCATACAAACAATTGCCAGGCTGTTTAGCACATTTAACATACTCATATCCACATAAAATTGATATGGATGTGTTCGTATGAGTCAGGAGCAGTAGGCATATCATTTTTTCTATAAATTATTTAATTTGTTTATAATTAATAAATTAAGTTTTTAGTTAAGAGAAATAGATATCGTAAAAATTTTTACAAATATCGTAAACACAGCTGAAGAGTCGCTTTAATTTAAAAGCGCTCTCTCTATTTTATATGCATTGGCCAAGTTTACGCTCAGATCAAAATCAACGCGGCCAAATATCTCCTATTGCTTTTCCATTAAAGCGAAAATTGAGAGAGAGGGCGGGAGAGCACACTGGGTAATTTTAATTTTGACCAAGGCTTATATAACAGGTAGGCTCGGCGGCCAATTGAAAAACTTTTTTTAATTACAAAGGTAGAGTGTAATGTCAAAATCAAAGCGAATTCACATCATGGCCAATAGGAATGGACTAGCCCCAAGCGAATTCAGATTTTGACCACGGCGAAATATCATTTTGACATTACACTCTACCAATTACAATAACAAAATACATGGGAAATTTCTGAATTCGCCACCGGGCCTACCTTCCTAGATCTGCCTTGATTTTGACCATGATTTCGCGTCGGGCCGTGATCAAAAGGGCAAATCAGTGTTGCGGTACAACTGGAATTTGGAAAGTGTTGCTTATCTCAGCGAAAAGGAATAATTTTTGTACCAATACAAAGTTGAAAAAATAAATTGCATGGTCGAATTTCGAGCACCGGCGATACTTTTTAACAAGTGGAGTTCATGGGAGTGTGCAACTCATACAACTCTCAAACTAAAAAGGGCACATGCAGCACATGCTTAAATTAACTTAACTCGATAAAAAAGGAACTGTTTATACACAAAGAATAAATCTACTTTCTTTTACTGCTTTAGCTACAATAACAACACGTCCCACATTGGCTACTCTCTTATATGAATGTACCTACATATGTATATCTACACCACAATGATAAATCCGCTGGTTAAATAAATTTATTGTTCGTGATTTTCTCATTAACTTGATTTATCATGTTAATTGTATGCGAACTAAATTTATTTATTTTTTCCTCTTTGTAAACAATAAACATGTATGTGACTTCTATATGCTTTGTTAGCTTTTGGAAACAACTCAATTCCTCTCATTCACTGAGTGACCGTGATGCATATAAAAGTGAAGTGTAATCTGTTGTGCTCTTGAAATTAGTCAGAGAAGGTGGAGGGAAAAGGTCTTATTTGTGATTTATGGTTGGGTAATGGAGAATAGTTAAAGTAGGTAATTTCAATATGTTTACATACACTTATTTACCACTGCTCTCTATAACTTAAATAGTACCTAACTTAAATAATAATAAAGCTTTTCCGCTTTGAGGTACTCAATATGCTTAACCTACCGAACTAAGAGGGCAGTTTTCTAGTTATTAACTACAGAAACTAAACTTAACAAAATAAATTTGTAAGTAAATACTTTTATAATCATATAAAAAAGATATCTACATATACAATAACTTAAGATTGGCTTTTATACTTTTTTCTTTAACTCCTCCAAATATGTTCCAGATATTCAAAATGCTCTTTAAAGTTTGCGTGCATAAATATTGAACATTTTTTTTTATTGTTTCGAAAAAGAGATATATGTATAACTACCGCAATATCTTGAGAAAATTTCACACCTGTCACATGTAAAAAAAACAAACAAATTTGCTTTACGAAGAGAAAATTTTTTATGTGCTGACACTTATGGTTTTTAAACGGTTTTATTTAGCTCACCGTTTGTTTTATTTTTTATTATTTATTCTTGGGTCAAATTTAGTAATTCAAATTTCACCCTCTTCCTGTCAACCGATTAATCTGAAATTTTGTACGCATGTATAACCCCGATGACAATGCAATATTATGAAAAAAAAAATTCCGATAGGTGGCGCGTGGGTCGCTATATTTACAAAAATCGCATTTATGGTCCGATTTGGCTGAAATTCGGAACATGTATTACTACCTTGAAAAGAAATATTTTCTTAAAAAAAAATTCCGCTAGGTGGCGCGTGGGTCGCTATATTTACAAAAATCGCATTTATGGTCCGATTTGGCTGAAATTCGGAACATGTATTACTACCTTGAAAAGAAATATTTTCTTAAAAAAAATTCCGCTAGGTGGAGCTGATATCGGGGTAATTAAAACTGAAAATCCTAATTATGGAACGATTTGGCTGATATTTAGCATGTGCATTACTTAAATAATTTACAAATGTTTAAAAAAAAATTGGAGCCGCTAGGTGGCGCGTGAGTCGCTCTATTTAAATAAAAATAGGTAAAAAAATAAAAACTAAAAACTAGAAAATAAAAATAGGTAAAAAAACTTTTTAAGTTAAACGGTTTTATGTTATACATACATTGCAATGTTTAAGATAAATGTACTAAAAACCAAAAAATAATAAAATAGATACAGTCGTGGGAATTATAAACATTTGCATAGACTAGACTAAAATAAAATAAAACCGGGGGGCACGTCAATTGTCTACAAATTATTGACTTAATGTGCGATAGAAGAATCGTTTAATTCGTCGTTAGGCAGTTGGCCCGCAGACGGTGAGGAAATTACTTACTATTTTCTTGCTCATGGAAATTCCAATAGTTATACACTCCATGTTAATAAAAGAGATGTTTCAACTAGTTTATCGTTGGACATTCACACGAGGAATCGCTTCACTGCTCGTAGTTTGTCTTTAATCGACAAAACATATGACAAAAGTACTACTCGCTCACCACTATGAAACCCTAAAACTCGCTTATAATCGAGCTTGCTAGCTTTTTTCCACATTCTAGCCCTACTTATCACACGTCCATCGTTGTCGGTTGAACACCTACCTAATTATAGTGTAACATTACAAAACAAACATTTTAATCAACGATTGTAGACAATTGACGTGCCCCCCGATTTTATTTTAGTCTAGTCTATGCAAATGTTTATAATTCCCACGACTGTATCTATTTTATTATTTTTTGGTTTTTAATACATTTATCTTAAACATTGCAATGTATGTATAACATAAAACCGTTTAACTTAAAAAGTTTTTTTTACCTATTTTTATATATATAGAGTTTGCCGTGTTGAAAACATAAAGACGTTTTCTAAAACAATTTCTTTGAACTGTGTCGACTTTGTTTGTTTGTTTGTCTTCTTTTCAGTTTTCATCATTGATTTATGGTGAAACTTTTGCACTGAACAGCCAACAAAAATTAGTTCTCACTCTTAAGGCAAACTTGAAAGTTTTTAGCTGAAAGGTAGGTGTCAGGTAAATAACTTGCAAGTATATAATATTGACATATTTTAAAATAGTTAAGAAGAACACTAACATCCCAGCATCTAAGAGTATGCTTTATGAATATGGCAGGTTTGACATATTACAAAATGCAGTGTTCCTCAACCAATTCATCATGGAAAGGAGATGAGAGCATTTAGCCCTCATCATAGTATTTTGGAGTTTAGTTTCGACAGAGCCAGGCAAATACCAGTGGCGCACAGTGGCATTTTTACTCAATTTAGACGAGAATAGTTCAATTTTGTTGTTGTAAACATTTCAAAACTTTTGTATGCAGTTCGAATGGCAGATAACACTGCTCTACAGCCAAAAAATACTCTGAACGCGACCATCCTATCTATATGTAAAATCGGTCGCTGATTCCGAAAATCGGGTGCATTTTTAATTCTATGGGAAGGTTTTTGAGATATCGGCAATTTACCGTTATTTGGCCAATGGCTCCACTTAATCCTGAATGTCTCTTTAACGCAGTGAGCTATCTTCCTTGAGGTAACACCAAACGACAGAAAATTAAATTTCCTTTTCATGGCTCCTATAACTCTTATAGTTTCTGAAATATTGACGATTAAATTTGAATTTTTTCGATTTTTTACGATTTTTTGAAGAAAAAATTTACTTTGTCAGGCAATATCTTTAAAACCAATGTTTTCAGCTTCAGTTTTACTCCTTTGTGTGAAGCTCCGTTCCATTACCAAAAAAATAAGCTATCAACGAAGAAAATCCATGGTAAAATGGAAAAGTTATAGACGATCAAGTAAATACAGCCAAGTCGCGCAATGCCTCTGGACGGGTATATTCTATGCATGTTGTACCAATACATACACATCTGCAGTAGCAGCACGTTGGCAGCGCAGTAGATACAAGCCCATTTACGGGTATAACATGCATAGAATATACCCGTGCAGAGGCATTGCGCGACGTGCCTGTATTTACTTGATCGCCTATAACTTTTCCATTTTACCATGGATTTTCTTCGTTGATAGCTTATCTTTTTCCCAATAGAATGGAGTTTCACGTAAAGGAGCAAACCCGAAGGTGAAGACATTGGTTTTAAAGATATTGCCTGACAAAGTCAATTTTTTCTTCAAAAAATCGTAAAAAATCGAAAAAATTCAAATTTAATCGTCAATATTTCAGAAACTATAAAAGTTAGAGAAAAATGTTATAGGAGCCATGAAAAGGAAATTTAATTTTCTTTCGTTTGGTGTTACATCAAGGAAGATAGCTCACTGCGTTAAAGAGACATTCAGGATTAAGTGGAGCCATTGGCCAAATAACGGTAAATTGCCGATATCTCAAAAACCTTCCCATAGAATTAAAAATTATCCCGATTTTCGGAATCAGCGACCGATTTTACATATATATAGGGTAGTCACGTCCAAAGTACAGACAACAAATTTCATTTTGTGATCCAGTGTAATCGCTGTGGACAATGGTGATTTTTGTTCCTTTCTAACCCCATTTTTCATGCTGTAATCAGTGTTAAAGTGTGCATTTTAACTGTGGTATTTTTTATATGTGAGTACACATATAATTAAGAGTCAGTTTAAAATTTAATAAGAAGGGTTCTCTCGGTAAAATTTAAAAATATATACTATCTTAGGGTAGGAAAAAGTGTGGATTCTTATTTGCAACTACCTACAAGTTTTTGTGTACCTTTAGTGTGCAGATGTAGCGTTGTGAATACGCGTTCATTTATTTGTATTTAAAAAATAAGAAACAAAGAAATTAAAACTTAGCCAAAGTTTTTAATTAAGCCGCCTTAAAAGAATTCCTTATTTTTAGTAAACTCCTTTTATTCCTACATATATTCCATTAGGATTTTTCTGCCCCGATCTGCCCGCGCGAGAAATAATGTCGATAACTGGGGAGAGTTATATGAAGTGTAGGTTAGAGAACGCAACGAAAACAAAAAAGATAAAGCCGTTTTGGACTATATCTGCAACAAATTAGGTTTTGAGAATACTTAGAAAGTGAAAATTACTTCGTTGCAACCTTCAATTTTTAAGGTAGAATAAGAAATTGGTCACATTAGTCATGGCATGCACTTGACAATGATTGATGGGAAGACTTTCGTGTTGTTTGTGGCCGGGAGATTAACGAAGCTTTGTATAAGTTTGGATTATACACTTTGCGTGCTTACATATATAAGATGTATAGAATGTATTTTTAATATCGGATATCGCCTCAACATTCGTGTTTGGAAAGTTATTAGCGACGAACATAAAGCCATATTCCAAATCGAAAAACAAAAATTTCAAAGTATCAACAAGCGTTTAATGTAACTAATGGCAGACACGCCCAAACAAGGTTTTGGCACATCCAATGAAGGTAACACAGCAAGTCATTTTTTTTTAAGAGTATAGCTTAGCTACTGGCGCCATTGGTGTACATGAGAAACGCATTCGTCATTTTGTTGTTATCCTCAACTGCATGTCGAGTGGCTTTCCTATTGCACACGAGAAGTTTTCTTAGTATTGCGAAAGTGCTTCTCTACATTATGTTACGCATTATCCATGGTATCCAATGCCATCAAGTGTCCATAAAATTTTAATTTATGGCGATGCAATTATAAACTCGGTTTCACTGCCTATGGGTATGATGTCGGAAGAAGCATTGGAGGCCCGTAATAAAGACATTAGACAGCATCATGCAAACAATACGAGGAAATAAATCCGCTCGAGAAGAATGAAAACCTGATGCGTGCGTTGCTGTTTATTGAGATCGGATTATATCTTTTCTGTCTAAAATTCGCAGGCGTACGTAGATGTATCAGTTATGAAGCTATTCAGTTATTTCGAACCACAATACTTCTCCTGCTCAAATCAACACATTTAAAAAAGTCGCATATCGACTTTTTGAAAAACCTAAAATTTGATTTTTATGAATATACAATTAGCCAATGGGCTCTCTTGGTCTATCGTGTGCAAGTGTAAGGGAAAACACTAACACATTTCACGTTATGCCCCGTTATGTCTCTTTTGAATATATGCACGAAAATTATTGAATTTGTGTCCAGGGGTCCTATATTTACCAAAACATCAAATTTGAAGGAATAATATTCACTTTTCAGCGTTTTATTAATTTTTCACGTCTAAATTGAGTAAAAGAGCCACTGTGTGGCGGTCCTACCATAAGTTGGCTGGGCAAGCCTGTGTATGTAGCATAGCCATTAGCTAATTATGTACTTATCTTTACTGTATTATGTGAAAGTAGATTGCGTTCCATCATTGACTTTGATTAACTTCGGTTTGTCCATTTCGTTTGGGCTAACGCGCCATAAGAACTTAAGTAGTAAACACATTTCAAGCGTAAAATAACTAAATTTTAAAGAAATTCCTAAAATTAACTGAACGAAAATATTTAGAAAAGTCGGGCTTTTCGACTTGTATGAACCGTCCGCCACCGGCAAACACCCACATGAACTTCGGGCCTTAGGCTTTTTGCTTACCAACCTAGTGATCCGAAATCAAATTTTGGTGTACGAATATCGTCAGAAAATAATAGTCTAATCAGTATGATGTTAGAATCACAGGAAGCAAAACTGAATAATCAAAACTCACATGACTAAAATTTTTTTATTTTTTTATCGATTATTTTTCTTGCAAGTATAGTATAGAGAAGCACATACATACGACATGCAATTTCTTTTGATTTAAAATTCCAATTTATTTTCTCACATTTTGTTCTCTGCGAATAATTGCAAATAAATTAATAAAAAAAGATACACAAAATCTCACAAAATAATTAATAACATTGCTTATTTTTGGCAAGAAATTGACTTATTTTTAAAACACATACGATTTTATTATGACTATTTTTGTTGCTGTTGTGTTGTAGCAAACCACAACTTCATCATTGCATATTTTGTTACGTTTTCTGCTCACATCTAAAATATATAGCACTATACATATTCTTGACCAAATTTGGTGACATGCAAATGCAAAATTAATGTACAAAAGCGAGTGTGCCGTTGAGTATATGAATATCTGTATTTTTTGCTAGCATTTAGATGTACATATGTACATATATACTCAATATAAATGTATTTATATTTGGCTCTTTAAAGCTTTGAAATTGCAACTTATATATAACCGCCTCTGGGGCCTGGCCTACACCATTAGGCGATTTTAACTACTTCGGCTTAGTTGTTTAGTATCTTTTGTTTGTTTTAGTGTGTTTGTGTGCTTTGCAGTCCCTTTCATAGTTTTGGTTAACCAAAGTGTACCAAAACTGTAAATTCACTAGAGGCTAAGCTTCGTGTAGCCGCAAACAAAGTACGCAAAAATTCTAAAAGTGGCCAAAGGACATTGTGCAAAAGTGCTAACCAACAATGAGTAGCCCAAAAAAAAAGGAAGAAGAAATAATAAAAGAACAACAATAACAAAATTTAAATGCAAAATAGAGTGGACAAATGCAGTTTCCAATACAATGTGCCTCTATGTACATATTTATGTATGTATGCATATATTTGGGGTTTATGAGAGTTTCTGTGAAAGTCTAACTTTTGTGGTGAAACGCTGCTACGGCTGCAAATAAATAAAAAATAAATTTAAGCAGCAAAGTAGAAGAGAAATTGCTCGTTGTTTTTGTTTTGGGCAAACCACAGAAAAATAGAAACCAAGTGCATAGCATTTTAATATAAAAGTAGGTATATTTTGTCAATATCCAATGCAAGCCTCTTGTTTCCTCTTAGGAAATTCGAAGCCGGAAATATAAATGCAGTTTTTTCCTAAAAATTAAAACAGCATAACAGCCCTATATCGTTTTCTAATAAATACATTTTTTTTATACTCAGCTGTACTAGTACACAGAGTATTATAGTTTTGATTTCCTAACGGTGGATTGTAACAGAATGAAATAATCGAGACAGATATAGACTTATATATATCAAAATGATCAGGGTGAAAAGAGAAATCGATTGAGCCATGTCCGTCCGTCTGTCCGTCTGTCCGCCTGTGCGCACGATAACTCGCGCAAAAATTGAGATATTTTGATGAAATTTGAAATGTAAGTTGGTATCAAGACAGGAACGGATGGTATTGAAAGTGGGCGAAATCGGACCATGACCACGCCCACCTCCCCTATATAGTCAAAATCGGAAATTTTGTATCTCAGTCACTAATAGAGCTAGAGTGATAAAATTTCACACACGTATTGAGCTCAGGCCCTTATGAAGAAATGTGGTGAAATTTTGGAAAATGGGCGGTGCCACGCCCACTTATTAAGGGACAAACATTGAAAGTTTTATGAGTCATAACTCAGAAACCGTTGAAGATATATCGATGAAATTTGGTAGGCGTGATATACTTACTTAGGCAAATGTTTGGACGAAAAATTGCCTAAACCGGTTGACGACCACGCCCACTTTTATATATGGGAACTATAAAGGGGCCTAATAAAACATTTTAAGCGATATCTCTGTCAAATATAAAGATATATCATCGAAATTTTATGGAAGGTGTCCAACTATGGACATAAAACAAAAAATACAAAAATTTTGGAAAATGGGCGTGGCACTGCCTCCTTTTAGAAGCTGGAATATACGAGATTTCTGAGCCCATAACTCGACAAATAATCGATATATTATGACGAAACTTGGTGTATACACTTTTATTACTTGTGGTAATACATGTTCAAAATTTTAGCGAAATCGGTTGACGACCATTTATATATAGGTATCATAAAAAAAAAAATTTCGGAAAATGGGCGTGGCACCGCCTCTTTTCAGACAAAGGAATCAACGAGATTTCGGAGCCCATAACTCGACAAATAATTGAGATATTATGACGAAACTTGGTTTATACACTTTTATTACGCCTACTTTTTAACAAAGATATTTCTGGAAAACGCTTTGGAAATTTGTAATGTGACATCTTTGTAACTCATAAAGGGATGAAATTTTGCACAGAAAATAATATTCATAAGCTTAGTTGGATGACTGATAAAAATTTAGAAAATGGGCATGGCTACGCCCACTTTATGCAGCACCCGCTTTATATAAAGTACACCGTGTTTCCATCAAACGCAAGCAAACAATTAAAGCATACAGCTGAGTGTCTAATGTTCGATTCCACTCGAACTTAGGCTTCCTTACTTGTTTACATTAATTCGCTTCTTTCCGTATTTCTTCCTCTTCTTCTTCTTAATTTGCCCGTAACCGTCTATACGATTTTGGCACAATAAAGCGTACCACTTGTTTATATTTCGTGCTGCCTGTCGAAAATTCGTAACACCAAGCGACGCCGAGTCACTCTGCAACTGATCTTGCCAACGCAGTGGAAGTCTTTCTTTTCTGGTTTCGATAGAAATACTATTGTAGAGGGGGCGCCTTCATCCATTCTCGCGACATGACCTGTCCAACGCAGCCGCTGAATACTTATTCGCTGAACATTGTCGATGTGTGTGTAAAGCTCGTACAGTTCACTGTTAAGTCTCCGTCGATATTCGCCCTCGCCAACGCGCAAAGTTCCATAAATCCTACGAAGAACTTTCCTCTCGACTACTCCATCTCATCTGACATTGTCCATGCTTCTACGCCGTAGGTACATGAGGACTGGTACGATGAACGTCACGTGGAGTGTACTTTTTATTCCTCGAGAGAGGACTTTACTTTTTAGTTGCTTACTTATTACAAAGTGTCATTTATGGGCAAGAGTGGGTCTTTATTGAATTTCCACTTACCACGTCTGAAGTCAAACTGATAAGATCTAATCAGATTGTTGACGGTGGGCTTCACTACTTCGACCTATAGAGTCTCCTTTTTTGTGAACTGGGCAGATCCAGACTACGTTCCAATCGTCGGGCATGCGATGGTCCAACCATATTCTGCACTGGAGTTGATACATGCTCCTTATACACTCTTCGCCGGATGGCAAGCCGTCAGCTCCCGGAGCCTTATTATTCTTAAGCCAAGATATTGCTATACGCACTTCGTCATGATCGGTTGGTGGAATATGCCTACAATCATCTGCTATTGTGGATTCGTGTCGTACATCTTCTTCTTCAGCTACTTCGCTGCTGCCGCTATCTAACAAGCAGGAAGAGAAGCAGTCCCTCTACAACTTAAGTACGCTCTGGGGGTCAGTTACCAGATCGCCGTCATTCCGACAGGAATTTGCACCGCTCTTGAAACCTTCAGTCATCCAGCTGACCTTTTAATAAAATTTTTAAGCATCATTCCTACCATGGTTTTAAAATTCAATTGCCTAAATCAGTGTAACGACATTTCAGATTTTTTCTCGACTTACTCAATATCCACTAAAATTGTTGCTATCAGCAAAAGGTAAACTTATTATAGTTCTTCTATAATTACGAAAAAGTAAATCTTGTTTAATTTCCGATTTTATGATAACTTAGCCCGGCAGTAGTTCAATTTATGTCGGTGCTTACTTATTTACTTAATTGGCACGTAACCGTCTAGACGATTCTGGCCGAGTTCAATAAAGCGTGCCAGCTAATTCTGTTTCGTGCAGCGTGATGTCATTTGCGAATACCTAGGGAGTCAGCATCACTGTCCACCTGATCTTCCCAACGTAGTGGAGATCTCCCCGTTCTTCTGCGTTCGGCGGGTTTCGACAGAAATACTTTCTTGGCCGGAGCACCTTCATCCATCCATTATGTCGCTGATAAGCACTGAAAAGCTATTAAAATGAAGTTTAAAGTGCTAAACTCCTAATGCAATTAAATTATATACAAATATCATATTTAAACAAAACTTTCTTAACTACATGAACAAAATTTTGGCAAAGACATAAACTTAAGGGCATCCTTTCTGAAGTGTTAACACAATCAAAATACGCAACACCCACCACTAATGGGCAGGTAAGTAGTCGTACTTACAAGTAGATAAACAAAAGATAAACTTTCAAAATTTATGAAAAGCATAACTTGTTAAAAGCAAAAATTTAATTAGTGGCAAAATGCGAAAAACTAAAGAAAATCACACAACAACAACAAGGCAGAGAACTTGAAGAGAAAGCAAGGAAAGGATAATGATAAAAAGTAAATAAACCTAATTTATGTGGCAGCAAAACTCCTTAAACGCAGCAGGTCAAACAAGTAAAACAGCGGAGAACAATAAACAAACAAAACACCGGAGATCCATAAACGAACAAAAAAGTGCAGAACAATACACAAACTGTTAGTGGCAACAAAAGAGCAAACCATCCACTTAAAATGGCCAAACTTTGCCAAAGCACAAACAACACGCACCGCCATTTGCTACAAATTTTCATGCGAAACATTTGAACTTTCAGCACTTTGCATGTTTGCATCTTGGCTTTTTTTTACATTTAATTGTGTCTAATTCTACTTGAGATTTGTTGAAAACAACGAAACGCATTAAAATTTGTAAGCCATCAAGAGCAGCAGTAACTTAAACAAATCAGTAGAACCAGGAGCGGATTTACATAGGGGCAACATGGGCAGCTGCCCAGGGCGCCGTTTCAATAGGGGCGCCAAAACTAAGACGGCAAATTTTTTTTTATGTGAATTTAAATGAGCTATTGGCCATTTTTTAATGAAGAAAAATTGAATAAATTTTTTTTTTTATTTATCAAAAAAAAATTTTTTTTGAATATTACAACAAGAATGAGAGCTTTTTCAATTTTTTACAGAGAAAAAATGAATCAAAGTACATTTCAGAACATTGGTACAGTTCTTAGCCTTCGCCCCAGTGGGTCGTACATATCGCTGATTTGCTGCATTTGCACTTTTCAAAATACACAACTTTTCAGGAAGGGCAATTTTGAGATTCAACCGCTATATGGTGCGCAAGTAAATGCAACATTTGGTTTGTATCTAAAGCGCTTAGTTTTCAACAAATCATAAAGAATTTTTTACTCAAAATGAAGTATGATGTAACTAACTATTCTGCAGCATTAACTCAAAAATCACGTTTTTTGATTTATGCCGGTCTTGCAGCAAATGACCGATATGTAAACACTAAGTTTTAGCAGCTTGTGTGCAGTAAATAACGTGAAAGACTCAAATTTAATTGAAATTGCAAATTTAAAAATTAAGTAGGCATTGGAATATTTTTTCGGGGAAATGTGCGAGCTCACTTTTTCAAAGGAAACTAAGCTCTGAATATTTTCTGTTTCTGGTTAATTTGAATAGTTCGCGCCTCTATACAATGCGCTGCGTACATTTTATGTAATCTTAAAAATCTTTCCGAGTTAAAAACATCAAAAAAGTGTCAGTGAATTAATGTTTTTGTGAAAAATAGAAGAATGAGTGCAAATATCAAAAAGTTAAGCGGCGCAGCAAACAAAAAACGTGCAGCCGAGAAAGTGCAGAAAGACAAAGATTTACTGTCGAAAATCAATAAACTTGATTGTTTTTTTCAAAATCCTCGAAAAGAAAATGACTCCGTTGTTGATCATAACCAAAAAGTTGAAAACGCATAAGTCAATTGATCGACAGCTAGGTAAGCCCAGGTAGATTCTGGGCCAGAAAGCCAGATTTCGCTACCTGGGAGGCACTCTGCTGTCAAAAATTGTGAGTTTAGTTTCAGTACGAAACATTTTCACTATAAAATTTTTTTGCAGATTCGAATCATGAACTGCAACTTAATGATATTGCGAAATCTGTCCCACCTAATAATGAGGGTTTAAGATCAGATCATTTTGAAGGTTAGAAAATGGAAAAAAATGTGGTACCTATATAAGAGTTTTAATTATACATATGTTTTATACATTATAGGTCAAAGTCTTGAAAGTAGAGATGGGAAACTATCGATGGCACTATCGATAGTATCGATATTTTATTTTTTTGAACACTATCGAAGACCATCGATGGCTTTTTCAAAACTATCAAGAACTATCGATATTAATGTGTACTATCGATAGTTTTACAACTTTTACATCCCCATATTGCACCATACTATTTCAGATTCTGTTGAGGTTTTATATTCGTCTATGTACAAAAAAATTTAAACATTATAAAAGGCTTTGTATATTTTTTTTGTTTCGACTTCAAACTTTCACTTCCGTGTACTAAAATATACTGGACTGAATTTAAAAAAATTGAGATTTTGATGTTTTCTTGACTTTTTCAAATTTTCGGCGATAGTTCTATCGATAGTAGTATCGATGGTTTATTTTTTGAAAACTATCGAAGACTATCAATAGTTTTTTTCAAACTATCAAAAACTATCGATGGTAGCACTATCGATAGTTTCCCACCTCTACTCGAAAGTGGAAAAGTCACATCAAATCCTCTTACAAGTGACATACCTATTCAGAAAAATAAAGATTTGAATTCCCCACAAGACCCTAGTGGACTGGATCAATTGATTTTGAGCGATACGCTTCATTTATAAATAAAAATGAAATAAATATTCTTTCTAAGAAAACGCGAATCAAATTTTTTCAATCCGTAAAATATATCAGTAATGAAATGTCACCACACAAAGGCAAGTACGGTTTTTTTTGGAAATATTGGGGCGCGGCTTGATTTGTTTGCCCAGGGCGCTTCTAGAGGTAGATCCGCCCCTGAGTAGAACACAGTAAGCGAAATAGTAAGCGAAAAGTTGTTGATAAAACTTCTGCCACTCGACGTGAGTTCAACAAAAATTTATTATACATACTTGTTTGCTATTGTAGTGATGTTTGTTATTATTAAATTGGTGTTTTTTTTTTACAATAAAACAAAACAAGCCAACAGCTTTGCCGCCTATGGCCTTTATCATCTTTTACCGCCCGCTTGGTGTGTTTAGCCACAACCGTGAAATGTCCAACAAATGCACGATATAATACGTAAACAATCTAAATAGTGTTATATGTGCTTTTGTATTTATGTATGTATGTGCACAGCGTTGACAAATTAAAATGAAACCTTTGTCATCAAGTTGAATTGAGTTTGTTTGAATATTCACTCGCACTTGGCGGTGATTTTGGTCGCTTAATGAATGATGCTCAGCAAGTGGCATTTCAAGTGTGTCACATAAAATAATAAGCAGCACCAGCAGGCGCTTGACATTTGTTGAAGTGCTGCTGCTGACAGTAAAATTATTTTATTTATTTATATAAATGTGAGTAATGAATTAATGCAGTGGTGGAGAGTGAGTGGACGGACGTTAAGGGTTTGTGGCACCACAATTTATATTAACCGCTGGTTTAAGTTGACGTACAAGTCCATCGGCTTATATTATCACGTTAATATTTAAGCATCCAGACGTCCTTTAATTCCCAGAGGCTATCGAAGAAAGGTTTCTCAAGGAACTTCATTCTGCTTGGTAATGCGAAGAACACTCGCCTAGCAGGTGCTCAACTGTCTGCTCCATCCGAGGAAGGTTGCAGTTGTGACACAAGGTATTTTCAAGGTGCAATCCCAATCGGGCCGCACGGCAGTTAAGCGGGAAATATCCTACCTTTAGAATGGCTGAAAATGGCATATCATTGTATGAAGGCTTCTGCAGACTCTGCAGACCTGCAACCATCTCCATCTTGTTTTAGCCTACTCCAGCCAGTGTGGAAAAATTCGGCCCTCGATGAAGCCCAGGGACACAAGAAGCTCCTCCGCCTCTGCGATGTTAAGAGCCTGACCAGCTCATCAGCCATTTCGTTACCCATGGTGCCACGGCACCCAGATCAGGCATACGCTATGCCGACTTGCCCAGCCCATGAACTACTCTCTGCAATGCCTGACCAAGCTTAATAACACCACTGCAGATTCCACAGCCCTGAGAGTCGCCTGGCTATCTGAAATTCCTATCCTCTTTCCGGCACCGGCATTTTCCTTTTCAAGTAGAGTTTTTCAGGCCTCGTCCTGTCCGGGATCCTAATTGATATGGAAGTGTCCGAATGAGAAACGAATGTAGCTGGTCTCACTATGCACGCCATCTTTTACACGTCCATGAAAACTGAAAGATCGAATCTCTGAGCAAATTTATAACAGTCCTTCCTTTAGATGGAAAGGTAATCTCATAATTTTTACCGAAGACTGTTATAGGACAGATACAATCTGTTTTTTTTTATTCATGATGTAGCAATCAGTACTTGGAGAAGAATGCGGCTGTGATCGTTTGTTGGTTTCTCCCAGAGTTCCAAATCCCGCAATCTAAGATATATTTTCATTGACAAATACCTATGGACGGGATATTGAAAATCACATTCCCTCCGTGGGGCATGATCTAAGCGGCGCTGTGATCGCAACGCAAGCAGCTCATTCAACTTCCTTTAGCATATCAGCCATATAGCTTACCCGGTTGCTCTCCACCACACCAGCGATTCGCAATTTAAGATCAGATGAATAACTGCTTTCTACATCCATGTTGTGAGTTCTGGTATCAGCGGTAGTTCTGTCTTTGGGGGTTTACACTGAGACCGGAGGCCTCCATCCATCCGTTCAGTCTCCTCAATATGAAATGGAGAACAGGCGGATCCCGCTGTTCACGTTGGTACAGAGATCTGATATCAGTACAGCCACACCATCCGCATAAGCCCCTACTTTAACTACATTCCCGTCGAGCTGGCGAAGTATTTCGTCTATAAACAAATCCATAGCAAGAGTCTGATAGAACTTTAAGTCCAATATGAATAAAAAAACAAGTTCAAGGTACTATAATTTCTTTTCATTTTCTCAATTAATTAAGTTTAATCACTTGCGTTAAATTGCAAAAATATAAACTTTTTTTACTAACAGTTCCTTTTTGTTATTATGGCATTGGCTCGTGTCGTGGACCCCAAGGAATGGACAAAAGTTTTATTGCCACAAAGTTTAAGTCCATTTGCAAGTTCGCTAGCGAAGCTGATTAGCGAAGTAGCCGCGTAGCGTAAAATATTTCACCAGAGATTTGACTAAAAAGTTTAGCCACCAAAGGCGAGCGTGTGCGGTGGCGTATTTTATGCGATTTACTAGTACGTACGGGCGTGCGCGTTACTGAAAACCTGCTGCGCTGTTCTCTATTTGAAATTAGTACACGAGTATTGCTTCGGTGTATGTTGGTGCGAATACTTTTTTCTCCTATTTATTTACTTATTTGCTCTGGATTTTTTCTTTTTTTAGTATCACGTTCATGTTGATGTTGGTTTGATATTTGCAGTACAAAGAAAGAAATGAACTTCAATGCCATTGAGCCACAATTACTTTGCGTGGTTCAACTGTTTTTATACCTTTCATGAGAATGAAATGGTATTATAACTTAGTGCCAAAAAATTTTTGTCGAAAGTACCAGAAGGAAGGGTGGGGGACCCACCAAAATATATACCGCTATGGTCAGAATCACGAGCTGAGTCGATTAAGCCATGTCCGCCTGTCCGTCTGTCCGTCCGTCCGTCTGTGTGAACGCAAACTAGTCCCTCAGTTTTTGAGATATCTGAAATTCGGAACACGGGTATGTTGTTATATGCAGCTGATCATTTATCGGAACCGGCCGAATCGGACCACTATAACATATAGAAAACAACCGATTATTCAGATATACATGAAATTTTTGGATGTAATTTGTGCATAACTTCCCCATTTATACAGCTAAGGACATGAAACTTTGAAGTAGACGTGCCCATTTTGGCCCAAACAAGGTTACCGAAAATTGTCAAGATCGGACCACTATAACATATAGTTCCACAACATCCGATTATTCAGATATACACATTTTGGTGTATAACTCCTCCATTTTAACAGCTAACGGCCTGAAATTTTGACGTATTTGTACCCATATGGACCCAAACGAGATTGCCGAAAATTGTTAAGATCGGACCACTATAACCTATAGCCCCCCTACAACCGATTGTTCAGATATACACATTTTGGTGTATAACTCCTCCACTTTAACAGCTAACGGCATGAAATTTTGAAGTATTTGTACCGATACGGGCCCAAACAGGGCTACCGAAAATTGTCAAGATCGGACCACTATAACATATAGCTCCCCTACAACCGATTGTTCAGAAATGGACATTTTGGTGTATAACTCCTCCATTTTAGCAGCTAACGGCGTGAAATTTTGAAGTATTTGTACCGATATGGGCCCAAACAGGGTTACCGAAAATTGTCAAGATCGGACCACTATAACATATAGCTCCCCTACAACCGATTGTTCAGATATGCACATTTTGGTGTATAACTCCTCCATTTTAACAGCTAACGGCGTGAAATTTTGAAGTATTTGTACCCATATGGGCCCAAACGGGATTACCGAAACTTGTTAAGATCGGACCACTATAACATATAGCTCCCATACAACCGATTGTTCAGATATACACATTTTGGTGTATAACTCCTCCACTTTAACAGCTAACGGCATGAAATTTTGAAGTATTTGTACCGATATGGGCCCAAACAGGGTTGCCGAAAATTGTCAAGATCGGACCACTATAACATATAGCTCCCCTACAACCGATTGTTCAGATATGGACATTTTGGTGTATAACTCCTCCATTTTAACAGCTAACGGCGTGAAATTTTGAAGTATTTGTACCCATATGGGCCCAAACGGGATTACCGAAAATTGTCAAGATCGGACCACTATAACATATAGCTCCCATACAACCGATTGTTCAGATATGCACATTTTGGTGTATAACTCCTCCATTTTAACAGCTAACGGCGTGAAATTTTGAAGTATTTGTACCCATATGGGCCCAAACGGGATTACCGAAACTTGTTAAGATCGGACCACTATAACATATAGCTCCCATACAACCGATTGTTCAGATATGGACATTTTGGTGTATAACTCCTCCATTTTAACAGCTAACGGCGTGAAATTTTGAAGTATTTGTACCCATATGGGCCCAAACGGGATAACCGAAACTTGTTAAGATCGGACCACTATAACATATAGCTCCCATACAACCGATTGTTCAGATATGCACATTTTGGTGTATAACTCCTCCATTTTAACAGCTAACGGCGTGAAATTTTGAAGTATTTGTACACATGTGGGCCCAAACGGGATTACCGAAACTTGTTAAGATCGGACCACTATAACATATAGCTCCCATACAACCGATTGTTCAGATATGGACATTTTGGTGTATAACTCCTTCATTTTAACAGCTAACGGCGTGAAATTTTGAAGTATTTGTACCCATATGGGCCCAAACGGGATTACCGAAAATTCTCAAGATCGGACCACTATAACATATAGCTCCCATACAACCGATTGTTCAGATATGCACATTTTGGTGTATAACTCCTCCATTTAAATAGCCAAGACACCATTTTTTCTAATAAATCTTTCCATAAATGAACCCACAGAATTAAAATTATAAATTAAACTTAATCCGGCTATGTACATACATAGGTAACTTTTCATTTCCCTACTCATGAAAGGTATGAAGTCTTCTGTACGGCCGAAGACAGCCGCGCTTTTACTTGTTGAAGTTGCAGTTTTCTCTGTCGTTGGCGCGTTGGCGTGCTCGTGCCTTGGCCATGGCTTTTCAGCTAAGTCATATCACTTTTTAATATCATTTAGTGTTTTTTTATATTGTTTTATAAGTAAATTTTGTTTTTCTTTTTGCTGAGAGTTTGCTTTAAGATCAATTTTTTTTCTTTTGGGCTTTGTCACAGTTTACTTAATATACCCAGCTTTACTAGCAAACTTAGTGTTTGATGGAGAGTAAAAGAACTTGAATTCATATAAATATGAAGGATTAAGGCGGAGTAAACTCAATTATTGCAAACCTTTTATTTAAAAAACTCAATAAATCCCAACGTTTTGTATTAGTTTCGAAATTTTGATAGAAAATCTATTTCCTTCAAAATTCCGCTGCATGTTATAACAACCACTTCTGCAATAGCATAGCAGCACGTTCCAACTTATGCAAATTATGTTTATTTTATGACGATATAATGTCTATTACACTTGAGTCATGTTGAGAATATTAAATTTGCAACTGTAAGATAATAACAGCAACAACAACAAACAAATTAATCCCAAGTATTCGGAAGCTTAGCAAATATATGTAGCTACTGTATATCGTTGTAGTTAATAAATATTGATATGCATTGGGGATTGAAAATTATTTGCCAGAATATTAGAAGGTAGTTATGTACTTGGTTATAATCCAGGCGTTGTTGTTTTATGAAAACTCAAGCGATTTGAATTCAATGGGGCATTTGTTTTGCAGTGATATTAGAGGAAATTGCAATTTCATTGGCTCATGATTAAAGTTAAAGTGAAACACGAAGTAATCGTGGCTGAAATAAGCCGCAGGCTGTTATGACTGAGCTTCTTGGGAAAGTTGTAATCTAGAAAGCAAAATAGGCTTAAGTAACGCTGAAAATTGTATATAAAAGTATTTTATTTTCTTACTATCATTATATCTGTCATATTTGCTTTTGCTGCAGGCAGTGAAAAAAATATTTATCGTCGGGGCTTGGATTTATTACAAGCAAAATGTATCTATATACATTAGGGTGGGGCGATTTGTATGGAGGGAAATTAATCGATACCGCGCCATCGAAATTCGGATTCCTCTCATCTTTCTGAGTAGAAAACTCCTCTACGACATTTTTCTAAAACTAATTTTGATGTTCCGGAATTTGGTTTTTATTAACCAAAACGAATTTTTGAAAATAAAAATTGGGCAAAAATCGAAAAAAAAAAATATCTAGGCCAATATGCACATCGATTTGAAGCAGAATCTTATGCTGAATTCAGATATGAGATCGAAACTAAAATCGGATGATCTGTTTTCGAGATATAGCCTGATTTCCGGTTATGGAGGCTGAATGCCTAAAATCGTATATTTTCGCGATTATCTCTTGCTGTGTACAATATATCTTTTTTTTTGCAAACTTCTTAAAGATAGGTCAATGCAATATATGAGCAATATTGTAAAATATTAATTTATCTTCCTGTATAGGAAAACTAGAATGCACTCTTTTTTCCTTAGCCCAAAATCGCGGTATGGGATCTCCATGTTATAGTCATCCGATACCGATGATTTTCGACGACAACGCTTTGTGTACAGTAAATGCTCTAAATACAAAATTTCAGAATTTTAGCTGCAAAAATTGAGGAGTTATAACCCAAAACGTAGGCGTATGCTGTTTGGGACTTGTTTTTTTACTTTAGTCAACTCTAAAAAAACTCAAGGTTACTCATACGCGATAGCGTACTATTGGATGCAAAAAACAAATTTTAGAAGCATAAGTCTACGTTTTAGGGAATAACTCTTAAATTTTTGCAGCTAAAATTCTGAAATTTTGGATGTGAAGAATTTATTGTACACAAAGCGCGATCGGCGAAAATCATCGGTACCAAATGACTATAATATGGAGAACCCATACCGCGATTTTGGGCCAAGGAAAAAAGAGTGCATTCTAGTTTTCCTATACCACAAGATAAATTAATATTTTAAAATACTGTTCATATATTGAATTGACCTATCTTTAAGAAATTTGCAAAAAAATTTAAGATGTATTGTACACAACAAGAGATAATCGCGAAAATATGCGATTTTGGGCATTCAGCCTCCATAACCGGAAATCACGATATATCTCGAAAACGGATCATCCGATTTTAGTTTCGATTTCATATCTGGATTCAGCATAACATTCTGCTTCAACTCGATGTGCATATTGGCCTGGATATTTTTTTGTCGATTTTTTTTTATTTTGGAAAATTCGCCATGGTTCATAAAAACCAAATTCCGGAACATCAAAATTAATTTTGGACAAATGTCGTGGAGGAGTTTTCTACTCAGAAAAATGAGAGGAATCCAAATTTCGATCGCGCGATATAGGTTAGTAAATCGCCCCACCCTAATATTCATACGTATATGTTTTAATTTCTTTGTACGAACATTTTGTCTGAGAAGACCCCTAATGAAATTTTATGGCAAGTAATTTTCTAAAACATCTTAACCCATTAACGACCTTCAAAGTACTATTTTTTATTTCAACTATATAAAAAGGGGTCAAAATGACCCCTTTCGTGGAGTTGTTAGCGGGTTAAAGTATTCTACGAAATTAAGGCTCGTGCAATTTTACTATATATTTCCTAACAACACATTTCTATACGATATGTAATTCAATCCATTTCTTCCTTTATTTAAAAATCAATCAGTCGAAATTGAAAATGGCAATAAAAAAATTTTACCTAATTGAGTAAAACGTCTTCGGGGTTCAACTATATCGATAGTGCAGGCCCGACGAGAGGGGGGGGCTAAGGGGGTCAATTGCCCCGGGCCCGGACTTTAGAGGGCCCGGGAATCTCAAAATGATATCCAAGCTTTTTGCTTACAGAAACTAAACAAACAACACCTTTAATCACCTTTCGTAGATAGCAATCATTTTAAATTTCAACAAATTTTATAAATCTCTTAACGTGTCTGCGCTTAAATTTGAATTCATTTTCTGTTGCAAAAGAAAAATTCGGTATGATACAAATTCTTATCCAGCGATATATGTACGTGTATATATGTATGTAAACAGCGATACGCCGAAAACACACGAAGCTTGCGCAGCTAAAATTTGCGTTGGATTTTGACACTATAATAGATAATTTTGCAGCTGCTAAGGCCAAAAAGGCTCACCTGTGTTAATTAAAGTCTTTTTATATACCAAATTACTACCAACAAATATTTGTATTCCAATTTAAAGAAATTTATTTCATACAAATAAAGCAATATGTATTTAAACAAAGTTCATTCAGACCTATGGTCCCATGGACAATATTACTCAGTATGACCCATGGATTCAGAAACTGGATATGCCTTTTGAACAATACATTTGACCCACCCTGATATGTATACCTATTTCTATGTAAACATATTTACTTGATCTGTATTAATGTATAGATAAATTAAAGTTCGTAACTATATATTCATTGAATTTTGATTTTGAGAATTTGTTCATTTAGTATGAGGGCCCGTAGTTTTTTTGACCCCGGGCCCAGATTTTCTCTCGGCGGCCCTGCGATAGTGGTATTTCGTTCTGTGTGGGAATTATTCCGCTCCCAGAGAACAATCCTCAATTTGTGTCACAATGCTATTTACCTATAGCATTTTCAGTTAAAATGAAACCTTTTTGAAGTCAAGTGAAACTTTTCTGAACTCGATTGAAACTTTTTCCAAGCGAAGTGAAACTTTTCTCAACTCCATTGAAACTTTTTCCAAGTTAAGTGAAACTTTTTTCCTCTCAAGTAAACCCTTTTCAAGTCAAGTGAAACCTTTTCTATTGAAATTAAACCTTTTTCAATCGAAATAAAATTGAAAAAAGTTGAATTTCAATTGAAAAACTTTTCATTTGAATTGAAAAAAGTATCACTTGACTTCAAAAAAGTTTCACTTGAATTGAAAAAGTTTCATTTGACATGCAAATGCTATACTTGCTTTAAAACCTACTCACCACCAGTGTGGCCAGGTTAGCCTTTTCGAGGCTAGATTTGGCCTTTCTTTTTGTCCTTTAGCCTCATAATTTTCGTTTTAGCTTCGTGGCTTTTTTCTAGCATTTTTTACTCAAATGTTAATTTTACTAATTTGTACAACGAGAACTTGCTCTAATTCATATGAACGTTTTGTACATATGCAACACCATGAATATGTTCTAAATGTAAAGTAATTGTAGCCATGAATGTGTTCTGACCGTAAGCTATTTGTAGCAACCTTGTGAAAATAGGCGTGTTTTAATTATTACACCAAGCTCTGGATCAAGCTAAACTGACTGAAACAATCGGGATCATTGTTATGTAAATGTCAGCAACACATGCACAATGTGTGAACGTGTTAGGTGCTATACATCAAAAAAGCTCTGGTAGCACGGAAGAAACAAATCGAAAAACCGGATCATAAAATTAACAAGAAATGAATGTGGTTCTATCGGGCTCAAGTCGCTGTTGTTGAATTTATATGAACAATTTTTTATGTGGCTCAGGATCAGCGTAATTGAAACACGCTTAATGTTTTGCCCCAGAGCGCACCAGAGTAAAGAAGCTAAACCCTCTTCCCGGAGCGGAGCTGGAGCAAAAAATCATTAGCTCCCAGCTCCTTAATACCTACATATAAATATAATGCGCAAGTCAACTCGAAAAACCCCTATAAAACGAACCCGAAAGCAGAAATTAATATTTGCCATCGGATTATTATTATTATTATATTATATTATATTAAAGTATATACTTACTTCCTATGTCAATTTGGTAAGAAAAGCCGGCAAACGGCATCCCTAATCAGTGATAAACACAACAACCAAAAATAGGAGCATTTATTTAAAAAAAAGTCAGTACTAGTCGAGAAAATGTGCCTGATATGTGTTCAAACATGAATAGTTCCTTTAAGTAATGTTTATAGTTTTTATATGCAAATGAACAAAACTTAAATAAATAAAATTTGAATGAATTTCTTAAAAAAAATGCTGACTTCTTTTTAGCTTCTTTTTTTTTAGTTTCAGCCTTTTCTAACTTTTTTTTTTTGCCAATCTAGCCTCGTTTTTCTTCATGACCTGGCAACACTGCTCACCACGCTTCAAATATCACAAGGTAGGTACTCAATTACATTTCCCGCCTATACAACAATACCTGCACTCACTCTAAGAAAGAAAAAAAAACAACAGCCAATAGGCCATCAACCAAATGAAGTGCACCAGCAAAAAGGGCCATCACGACAAAGATAAAGGCATTAATGGCGCGGACGACGACTACGTCATTCATTCATTGTCCTTTTTTAAATGTCAACAACTTAACGCTGATTACCTCAAATGTCAAAAGTAAAATAAAAAGTGTAATAAACATTAAATAATACAACAAAAGCAACAACCAGAAAAATTTCCGCCCTCAACATTAGCCAAAGCAAAAAAAAAACTCATCACTCCTATTAAAACTCCAATGACAATTACCAGCCTACGCAATACAAGAAAATAACAACAACAACAACCAACATTCTTAAGCAAGGAAGCGAAAATGTGAATGTATTGTAATTGTTTGGGTTTGCTTTTGCTTTGCTGGGTTTGTATGTATGTAAATTTTGTAGGACGTTAAATGTTGACCAAATCAGTAAGAAGGAAGAAGCCTCCATCAATATTTAGCATGATTTTCATAGCTCACATTTTTTATGTTTAGATACTTTCATTTTTTTCCAAATCATAAAAAAATTGAATGAACAAGCAAATCGCAGTAGGTAAGCATTTTTTTTTTAAAGAATTTAAGACAAAATGGAATGAAGGAGAAATAAGTACATAAATCTAAATTTTGCAGAGCAAACAATAAAGGTTTATGTCTTTTTGGGAGCAGGTGAATTTAGGAAAATAGAATAATGTTCTAAAAAATTTTAAAATCTTATGGATGTGATGTATACATTTTTAATGGAAGCATAAATATTTAAGCATCATTAGAATTTATATATATGTATATATCAGTGTACAGCATTTTCAGGTCAAATGAAATTTTTTCACGTCAAGTGAAACCTTTTTCAATTCAAATGAAACTTTTTTCAATTGAAATGAAATATTTATCAATTGAAATGAAACTTTTTTCAATGGAAATGATATTGAAAGAGATTTCATCTGGCTTGAAAAAGGTTTAACTTGACTTAAAAAAGGTTTAATTTGATCTGAAAATGCTATATTTGAAAGCAGACATAGAAACAGGGTAGGAAGAAACTCAGAGTATGTGTGAGTGAGTGAGGAATCTCACCCTGACGGCCTGCTGATGAGTGACCGTTTGCATTTCTCACTCATCTAGAACGCAGAGTGAGGGTTTTGTTTGTTTCTTCACTCATTTTGGATCAATGATGAGGTAGGAATGAGCCACTCACGCTGCGTGTGAGGTGAGCCGCCGTAGGTTTCTCCTTCTCTCGGTGTAATGCGTGTGAGCGTGTGAGTGAGTGATGACGCTGCTCAGAAAATCAGTCAATAATGCGTACATTAGAATATGTGAAGCTGGACTCCCCTAAACGGATCGAAAATTCAATATGTAAAAATGAATGCTAGATTTATGTGCTAATTTCGTCCAGCACCCAAATTTTTTTTTTTTTAATTTAAAAAATAAAAATTTTCTTTAATTTCATATTTGGGGTAGATTTATAAAAAATTTAATAAGCCTAAATGAATGCTATGATAATGAACTGTCATTTACCAAAAATTATTTTTTTTGTTTTTTTGAATTTTTAGCTCAGGTTTTTTTAAAAATTATTATAACCACTTTATTTCTTTATTTTCATTAAAACCCATTTGACATTAAAAAACCCCCATGAACAATTGCAACAACTTCAGCTGCATGAATAAATATGTATGTATTTTAGTATGGAAAACCTATTAACAGCAGATCTCTCTGCCATAAAGTGCCTTAGTTTGACTAACTTCCTCTGCTTTAAGCACATGCGATTTTTGTCGTCTAACTTCAAAGCTACACACAGTATGACAATTCCATAAATCTGTTTCTAATTAAGAGCACGTGACACAAAAATTCACACACAACAACAACAATACATATGTACACAATATATGTGTGTTGTACTCAAATACCATTTGAATGCAGAATGACAGTAATCACAGCCCAGAAAATCAATTTAAGTCACACCCAAAAATGTCAAAGACGACGAACGAACCAGCAAACAAATAATGGCAAAAGGCAAAAACGAGATAAAAAAAAATAATAATAATAATAAAAAGGAGTTGCCAGGGAGAGAAATTGTCATGCAGAGCACGCCAAAGTAATTTCAAGTTGAATTTCCGGAAACAGAAAAAAAAAGACGAAAGTGTAGACATTTGTTGCAGAAAGGACACATATAAGAATGTGTATGTACATACGTGCATACGCATCTTATATTTGTATGTCCACCGACGGGCAAAAGCACGAAAAAAGGATTGACCATAGAGATGACATAAAATTGCGATAGCTTTTTGTTTTTAGCAAATGTAGTGTAGTAGAAGAAAAACGAAAGGAAGTAAAACATGCTGCACGTGATTTTTTAGAGCTAAATACACGCGCGTGTATGATTGATTTTTGTGTATGATTTCTGTATTTTATACAAAAAAAAAAAAAGAAATAATAAAAGAAAACGATAGGACCAAATACCATTAGTAACCATTAGTTTAATTACTTTATTCAAACAAGAATGCTTAATGAATTGTGCGCTCTGCTCTCATTTGGAACAGATATTTTTGCTTCCATATGGTGAAGCGTTATTATACTCAGCTGTACTAGTACACAGAGTATTATAGTTTTAATCACATAACGGTGGATTGTAACAGAATGAAATAATCGAGATAGATATAGACTTATATATATCAAAATGATCAGGGTGAAAAGAGAAATCGATTGAGCCATGTCCGTCCGTCCGTCCGTCCGTCCGTCCGTCCGTCCGTCCGTCTGTCCGTCCGTCCGTCTATAAACACTCTAACTCGCGCAAAAATTGAGATATTTTGATGAAATTTTAAATGCAAGTTGGTACCGAGACTGGGACGGTTGGTATTGAAAATGGGCGAAATCAGACCATGACCACGCCCACATTTCCTATATAGAAAAAATCGGAAATTTGGTATCTCAGTCACTAATATAGCTGGAGCGATGAAATTTTACCCGCATGTTGAGCTCAGGCCCCTAGAAAGAAATTTGATAAAATTTTGGAAAATGGGCGGTGCCACGCCCACTTATTAAGGGTCAAACATTGAAAGTTTTATATGTCATAACTCAGACACCATTGAAGATATATCGATGAAATTTGGTACGCGTGATTTACTTACTTAGGCAAACGATTGGACGGAAAATAGTTAAAATCGGTTGACGGCCACGCCCACTTTTATATATGTGTATTATAAAGTGACCTAATAAAAACATTTTAAGCCATATCTCTGTCAAATATAAAGATCCATCATTGAAATTTTGTCGCATGAGTCCAACTATGGACATAAAACGAAAAACACAAAAATTTTGGAAAATGAGCGTGGCACCGCCTCTTTTTAGAAGCTGGAATATACGAGATTTATGAGCCCATAACTCGACAAATAATTGATATATAATGACGAAAGTTGGTGTGTACACTGTTATTACTTGTGGTAATACATGTTGAAAATTTTAGCGAAATCGGTTGACGACCATGCCCACTTTTATATATGGGTATTATAAAGTGGCCTAATAAACACATTTTAAGCGATATCTTTGTCAAATATAAAGATAATTCATTGAAATTTTGTGGAAAGAGTTCCACAATAGACCGGAAACAAAAAATTGACAAATTTTGGAAAATGGGCGTGGCACCGCCTCTTTTTAGACAAAGGAATATACGAGATTTCGTAGCCCATAACTCGACAAATAACTGAGATATTATAACGAAACTTGGTTTATACACTTTTATAACTTGTGTTAACAGACACGCAAAAATTTATTGAAATCGGTTTATGATCACGCCTACTTTTTAACAAAGATATTTCTGGAATACCCTTTGGGAATTTTAACGTGGCATCTTTGTAACTAGAAGTCATAAAGGAATGAAATTTTGCACAAAGAATAATATTCATATGCTTAGTTGGATAACTGATAAAAATTTTGAAAATGGGCGCGGCTACGCCCACTTTATACAGCACTTGCTTTATATAAAGTACCTACACCGCGTTTCCATCAAACGCAAACAAACCATGAAAGCATACAGCTGAGTATCTAATGTTCGATTCCACTCGAACTTAGGCTTCCTTACTTGTTTTCAATATACATATATTTGTTGCGGCAACAATTAATCGATTGTTTTCATGAGAAGTGTGCGATATTAAAATTTAGGCTTTAAATTAAAAATGCAGAAACCCTTTTAATATTACCCGTACTCAAACCCTTTTTAATTTTACGAAAAATTGCCATCTTTGTGCCAACAATAATTGTTTTCTAATTTATTTTAATATCAAACTACTCAATTGACAATTTTAATCAAGAGATTTACTGATGAAGACTAAAAACACATTAGCACATCACAAATCAACTATGTATATACTAAGTAGTTTACTAATTATCATTAGCACGAGTGCATGTGTGATAATAAGCTTAAGCGCACAATCAAAGCAGATCTTGTGCATACATACATAAATCGGTCACAAGTAATCAACAGCAACCGAAAGTCAATGGCACTCAAAAGGCACTCGAAGGGTTTTACAGTAAAGATAATCTAAACTATTTATCGACTACAAACATACATAAATACATAATTATATCATGATGAAAATTTTGCGGAGTACATTAAGTGTATGTTCAACTAAACGTTTGATCGTATAAATAGGATTTGTACCATTCATTTCCTATCCATTTATGCTTATCATCAAGACTTATGTGTAGCAATTTGTATTATCAAGCATTCATTCACTTACATAGAGTGTATGGCTTTTTATTTTTGGCTTAATTAGATGTTTTTTAAATGACACTAATGCCATTTTTATGTTAGCGTATTCAAATATTGAAAATACCATTTTGATGATAATTCATAGACTGAGTTACCAGATCCTTTTGAATGAATATCAAAAAAGCAGCAAACGTACTAAGGCTAGTATTCAGAAGATAATCGGCGGTAAAAATTGTTTTTTTTTTTCTGCTTTATCATATTCATCATGCCATGTCCGTTTTGGGTGGTTGATGTTGGCCAGACAACCTGCAAATGCGTTTGTTAGAAGTTGGTGTATATGTGGAAAAAGCAACAAACAGCCTAGCGCATTTCGAAATGATTTTTTAATTGTGCTAAAATAATTTGAATAAAATATAAGTGCATATATTAAAGTTACTATGTTATGAAAGTAATGAGTGCAGCATGATGTCAGGAGGGACATGTTACGGTGTAGAGTGAAGATTTTACTTTTCAATTAGGTACTCTGAAAAAAATATCCGTAGTTAAACCAACAACTTTCGGCTGTTGAATCTCCGTCTTTGATTTAACAGCAAAAGTATCTGTTTTTACAGCAAAGTTTTTGATCCAACAATTTATTCAAAAACGACCGTTGTTGTTTCAAAAACTTGCTTGCCTTTAAAAAAATTTTTGTGAAAAAATATTTTTTTTGTAATAAAAACAAACAAAAAAATAACGATGGAGAGAAGATGAAGAGAAAAATCCAAAAAAAAGTTTGTTTTTGGCAACAATTTTCTCCCCGTTGTTGATTTAAAGGCAAAAGTATTTGACCCAACAGTTTCCGTTGTAAACAAAACTAATGAGAACAAATTTTTTTAAATTTTGTTTTTACAATGAATCAAATAATTCATGGAAAATGGAAGTATAAATAGGTTACTACAATTCAATATAATGTTGAATGTTCCACTATGTGATGATTGGATAGAATTTCAGGTTGATGTCATGGTTCGAATCCGGAGGAGAATATAAAATAAAGAAGAAAAATCAGAATAAGAAATAAAGATAGCAACCAGTGAATGCTAAGAAGGAGAGAAGAATAGCAGAACAATCGGAGGCTACATATTTGCAGTTGGGACCCGGGCGGAGAGAAGATGTAGAATAAAATGCAAACAAAAATTTATTTTTAGGTGAAAATTTTTTCCAACAATCTCCGTTATTGACTTAAATCAACAACGCTCGCACCTTTGAAACAACAACGGAGCGTTGTTGGGCATATTTCAACTGCGGAAAGTAGTTGATTTAACAGCGAAAGTCTTTAGATTTACAACGTTTTTTTTCAGAGTACCTACCTATGTACTTAGTCCAAAGTAGACATGTTAAATTCCTATTAAAATTAACGTAGCTTAATTTTTTTCAAACTTTTAAATTCTAGTGATTATTCTAATTGTCTTACATTAACCTGGAAATGAATAATCAATTAAATGAAAAAATTATAAAAAAGATTAATAGCCATTAAAAGAAATTATCAGAAATAATCATATAATCAAATTAATTTTGTTTAATTTTATGATTATTAACACGCTTTTATTAGTTTCACCTGTATGTATGTATGTATGTATGTATGTATGTATGTATGTATGTATGTATGTATGTATGTATGTATGTAACTTCATCCCATCCTAAAAGTTGTAAACATTTAACTAAATTAACTAAATAACTAAATTATTATATCTTTCAAACATTCTTTTTTGTGTTCTCTCTATTATTTCTATTCTCCTCCGGATTCGAAACATGACATCAACAGCCCAACGGCATCATATAGTAGGACATTCAACATTATATTTTATGCTTCATTGCGGCTTTTATGTTACCTTTCTTCAAAATAGCCTCTATGAATTTCAATTCACTCCCGTATATAAGCCAATAAGTAACAAGCTTGCAGGGTACGGAAAAACTCACTCACGAACGCTCAAAAATACATTCTACTCAACTCACAAACAAATGTTCAAAGAAAAACGTATAACCACTCAAATAGCGAGCGAACTAACGCACAACAGCCAGCGATCGCTCATAGCGATGGCGATAAACTCAATGCATAAATTCACTCAAAAATGAAGCTTGAAGCTTTCTGTTTTGGGTTTGTTGTATTTGCAATAAAATCAGCCGCATGTACATACATACGTATGCAAAGCAAGAACTGGTTTTGTTTGTAATTTATTTAATAGTAAGTTCTGAATCAACGAAAAGGAACCCTAATTACATTTTTATACAATGTTTTGTAAACGTGAGGTGAAAAAAATTTCTCTAAAAAAAAAATAAAAAATAAAAAAAAAAAAAAAATGCGCCACTCGGGACTCGAACCTGAGCTCCTTGGTCCGTAGGCAGCATACCTCACCATTACGCTACAAACGCATTCGGAGCTTTATTGTCTAAATTCGAATTTATTCAATCAGGTTTCTTTTTTTTTGTTCTTTTCAAATGCTTCACCTCAACTTCTCTTCACTTTCTGATTGTGAAATATAACAAAACGTTTGGGAAATTTTGTATTTCCAAACTAGTTTGGAAAACCTTGAATAAAAGGGTTTGGAAAATATTGCATAATAAGCTAGTTTACTTCACTGCATATTGGGACTTTTGGTAGAAGTTATAAATACATACATATGTATGTAGATCTATTTCGGAGAACACCACATCCCATCAGACTTCTTTTTACTTTTATTCTTGCGTCCGCATAAAACATCCTTTAATGAAAAATCTCACTAAAAATTCAAAAATAAATAATAGCTTAAAAAACTAAAAAACACGCTTTAATCTTAAAAATCGTACTAAAAATTGAGAAATAATTTAATTAGAAACAAAATGATGAACGAAAATATAAGTATTTAAGGAAAAGCGTGGGGGTGCTCAATAATATTTGAACATGAAAATATTCGATTCGTACAACTAGTACAGAAATATACCTAGTTGCGAAATTAAAGAGTACGATATATGAAATCTCAAAAAAGTCAAAATAAAATTATTAGTAAAAAAACACCGATTTTAAATATTTTTTGACATACTGAGCACCCCACGCTTTTCCTTAAATACTTATATTTTCGTTCATCATTTTGTTTCTAATTAAATTATTTCTCAATTTTTAGTACGATTTTTAAGATTAAAGCGTGTTTTTTAGTTTTTTAAGCTATTATTTATTTTTAATTGCTTAATTATTTTTAATTTCTTGATAAATTTAATTATATTTTGTATATCGTTGTATGCCATGGCGTATGAGTAACATTTTTCAGGTAAGAAGAAAAATAACACTGTAAGTAAATTTTTATACTTAGCTGTACTAGTACACAGAGTATTATAGTTTTAATCACATAACGGTGGATTGTAACACCATAAAATAATCGAGATAGATATTGACTTATATATATCAAATTGATCAGGGTGAAAAAAGAAATCGATTGAGCCATGTCCGTCCGTCTGTCCGTCTGTCCGTCTGTCTCTCTGTACGCACGATAACTCGCGCAAAAATTGAAATATTTTGATGAAATTTGGAATGCAAGTTGGCATTAAGACTGGAACGGATGGTATTGAAAATGGGCGAAATCGGACCATGACCACGCCCACTTCCCCTATATAGTAAAAATCGGAAATTTTGTATCTCAGTCACTAATAGAGCTAGAGTGATAAAATTTCACCCACGTGTGGAGCTCAGGCTCTTATGAAGAAATTTGGTGAGATTTTGAAAAATGGGCGGTGCCACGCCCACTTATTAAGGGCCAAACATTGAAAGTTTTATATGTCATAACTCAGAAACCGTTGAAGGTATATCGATGAAATTTGGTAGGCGTGATATACTTACTTAGGCAAATGTTTTGACGAAAAATTGCCAAAATCGGTTAACGATCACGCCCACTTTTATATATGGGTATTATAAAGTGGCCTAATAAAAACATTTTAAGCGATATCTCTGTCAAATATAAAGGTATATCATTGAAATTTTATGGCAGGAGTCCAACTGCGGATATAAAACGAAAAGCATAAAAATTTTGGAAAATGGTCGTGGCACCGCCTCTTTTTAGAAGCAGGAATATACGAGATTTCTGAGCCCATAACTCGACAAATAATTTAAATATAATGACGAAACTTGGTGTGTATACTTTTATTAGTTGTGGTAATACATGTTTAAAATTTTAGCGAAATCGGTTGCCGACCACGCCCACTTTTATATATGGGAACTATAAAGGGGCCTAATAAAAATATTTTAAGCGATATCTTTGTCAAATATAAATATAAATATAAAAATTTTGTGGCATGAGTTCCACAATAGACCGGAAACAAAAAATAGAAAAATTTGGAAAATGGGCGTGGCACCGCCCCTTTTTAGACAAAGGAATATACGAAATTTCGGAGCCCATAACTCGACAAATAATTGAGACATTAAGACGATACTTGGTCTATACACTTTTATAACTTGTGCTAATAGACACGCAAAAATTTATTCAAATCGGTTTATGACCACGCCTACTTTTTAACAAAGATATTTCTGGAACACCCTTTGGGAATTTGTAACGCGACATCTTTGTAACTAGAAGTCATAAAGGAATGAAATTTTGTACAAAGAATAATATTCATATGCTTAGTTGGATGACTGATAAAAATGTTGAAAATGGGCGTGGCTACGCCCACTTTATGCAGCACTCGCTTTATATAAAACACACCGTGTTTTCATCAAACGCAAACAAACAATGAAAGCATACAGCTGAGTATCTAATGTTCGATTCCACTCGAACTTAGGCTTCCTTACTTGTTAACTTTTGAAATATCACAGAGAAACGCCGAAACACGTAAACTTAATTTTTGGCTGTAGAATCCTTAAACATGCATATATTTTCTTCATTTAGAAACTGCGTAATATTTCTTTAAATTCTCTGTAAGACGATATAAAGATCATCTAATTCATTTAATACGATATATGTGTTATTGGGCTTAAAAAAATGCCTATGGTGAAATTTCAACCTTGGTTGCATAAATGTGCAAAACTATATATCTGAACAATCGGTCGTATGGGAGCTATATGTTATAGTGACCCGGTCTTGACAATTTTCAGGGAATAGATTAAGGCCAATACGGGTACAAATGTTGCAAAGTTTAATATCCTTAGCTGTTTAAATAGCGAAATTATGCCCCAAACTGTCCATATCTGAACAATCGGTTGTATGGCAGCTATATGTTATAGTCACCCGATTTCAATTATTTTCAGAAAACGTTAAGGTAATGTTAAAATTTGGTGATGTGCAAAGATTGGGCAATTTATCTCATAAACTGGCTGAGTTATTAACAAAAAAGTCAAAATTGATGGTAATTTTTAAATACCGTTATCTCATAAAGCGGAGCAAGTTTTGGAAAACTAATGATGACATTGAATTTAGAATGCCCCAATTAAGTAAGAGCAGCCATCAAAATCTTAACGCGGGAGAATGGTTCAAAAAAATATTACCTTCGGAGCTCTGAAACTTCTTTCCTAAATTTCTCGAAAACGAGAGCTAACTTTGACTTTCTGAAAACTCCATCGTATTCTACAGCCAAAAATTAAATAGGGGTGTGTCGGCGTTTCGCTGTGATATTTTGACCTCCCTACAGTGTATTTAATCGATTAACTGTTTAATCATGCATTTAGAAAAAATCGAAAATAATTGAAAATAATAAAATTACTATATTAATCATGCAATCAAGAAAAATCGTAAATTAATTGTAAATAATCCAAATAATCAAGTGATTAAAATTAATTAATCGATTAATGAATTTACTTTTTTTAATTTTATTAGCTTTTAATCATATTTAATCATTAAAGATAACAAAAGAAAAATATGCTTTTTTTAATAATCATTGAACTTTTTAATAATTTAATAACAGCTCTGGTCCAAAGTAGCACTTGCCAAGACTGATTCTTCACATTTAAAAAAAAATCAATTATGATTTTCCAAGCGCTGAAAAATAATACACAAGGTTTCAAAAACAAATGATTTTAAATGTTACCAACATCTATGTAATCTAAAAAAAAGTTCACCACCGGAATGCCATTGTCACTGCGCTTATTTAAAAATAGTTTGCTTACACTCAATGCGTAATTCATTCCATACAAAATTTACTGCGTAGTTGCCTTTAATGTCATTTTCTGCAGTCGTTTTGACAACCTTTTTTTTCAACTCTTGTCTCTGTTGCTGCTGCCTTTGCTTTTGTTAATATGTTAGTGTTGTTGTCATTATGCCACCTGCTGGCATTAACTTCGATACCCATCAAATGCATACAGCATTGAATAATTTAGCATTGTGTTGCATTTGTTTGGCGGCACTTGGCATGCACAAATTGACAGCTCCATCATTTTCCGGTGTACGTTGCAACAGCACAAAGGCACAGCTGCGCTTGATTTGCATTGTTTCGCCGCATTCGCCGGAATACGGCGTTAGCTTTCAATGTGACAGTTTAAGGGCATACAGAAATGCAGAAAATACATACCTTTGTATATATATATGCATAAAAGGTATATGAAAGCATTTGGTCGGAGTACACCGTCTATTACCAGGCAAATCGCAGAACGGAAAGAGCGTTAGAAATCTAGAGAAAAATTTACACAAAATTCTTAGAATGAAATGATTTAAGTTTTTTGCTATTTTGTTTATACAATTTTACTCAATCATCATGTTACAAAAGAAAATTGCAACTCATAAGCTTTTAAGCTTCGCTGGTTATAGCAAATATATATTTAATAAAACTTATTTAAGCACATTTATCATTTGCATTGCCATCTATAACAGACATTTATTCATAAAACAAAATTTACTATAAACATTAATCTCCTCAAATTTCATGGTGTGAATGTTTAAACTCAAAATCTCACCTCACTTTGACGTTTGAAGCGTTTGCTAGTGGCGATTGTGCGACGCCAAATATCACACTTGTCATGTTAAATACAATAACTGTCAATTGCAGTAACGGTCATTGATGAAAATTATATGGTGACAAATTTACTAAATGCTCTGTGGAAGGATGGGTACTTAAGTACAACTATTTTCGGGTACATATTTGTATGAATGTACATTAGGCCGGGTCGATTTACTAACCTATATCGTGCCATCCGTACTTTATTTAACACTAAGAAAAGTCAAGGTTACTCATACGCCATGGGGTACCTACTGCTGGAAACAAATGTTTGTAGCTCTTCAATTTTTGCAGATAAAATTCTGAAATTTTGTATTTGGGGCATTTATTTTACACATAGTACAGTTAGCGAAAAGCAACGATATCGGATGACTATAATATAGAGATGCCATACCATGATTTTGGGCTAAAGAAAAAAGAGTTCATTCGGAAAATAAATTTTAATTAAAATATTGTTATCATATTCAGTTTAATTATCTTTAAGTAATTTTCATGAAATTTGTGATATATTACAGGCAGCAGGAGATAATTGTGAAAATATGCGATTTTGAGCATTTAGCTTCCAAACCCGAAAATTACCTATCCGTTTTTAATTCCGATCTCAGATTTGCATTCATCATAACATTTTTGGCAATTTTTGTCCATTTTTGATTTTCAAAAATCTGTCGTGGTCCATATAAACTAAATTTCGGAACATCAAAATTAATTTTAGACAGGGACCGTAACGATTATCATTTTTATAAAAAAAATCATTTTTAATCGTTATAATTTGATTTTTATTTTTTCGATGAAATTTTATCGATATTTTATGATTTTTATTTTTTCTATCAAAAATAATTTTTATTATTGGATTTAAATTTTTCCGATGAAACTTGATCGATATTTTGTGATTTTTATTTTTTCGATCAAAAATAATTTTTATTATTGGATTTAAAATTTTCCGATCATAATAAACTCTAAAAACTTGTTTTTTTTTTGCAAATTTTGTTCTCAAATAGAACTGCGCCAATGTTTGCACAATCGTAAACTTCAAGCCATCAAATATAGGATTCACTAACGTTTGAAAAAGTTTACTATGATCGGAGAAAAAATAAAAAAATATTGATTAAAGTTGATCGGAAAAATTTAAATCCAATTATAACAATTATTTTTGATCGAAAAAATAAAAATCATAAAATATCGATCAAGTTTCATCGGAAAAATTAAAATCCGATAATAAAAATTATTTTTGATCGAAAAAATAAAAATCGTAAATAATGGTTATTTAATAATTTAAAAAATAAAAATCTTTAGAATAAAGATGAGCTCATATTTGGATAGAATGTGCTAAAATCATTGTATCGGCATACTTGCATTTTATTGTTAATGAAGTTTTCATAATGATTTTTTCATCCGAAGAAATGAAAATAACGATTAAAATCGGTCCCTGATTTTAGACAAATATCGTGGAAGAGTTTTCCACTCAGAAAAATGAGAGGAATTCCAATTTCGATGGCACAATATCGATTAATTTTCCTCCATTAAAATCGCCCCGGCCTAATATACATATTTTTATTAATGTACATACATACATAAGGCTTTACCACTAAAGGGTCATAACTCAAAAATTTAAA